>JAATWR010000193.1:10000-12500 GCA_018703725.1 Brassica juncea
TTATTGAAGGCCATGGCCCGGCTCACTTAGTGATGCCTAAAGGCACGCATTTAGAAATCTCTAATGCATTATATTCTCCTAAATCAAAGAGAAATCTGTTAAGTTTCAAAGACATTCGCATGAATGATCTACATGTTGAAACTAGGGGCGAGGGAAAGAAAGAATTCCTCTTGATTTATGAAAATGCCCAAGGCCATAAGAAAGTCCTAGAGACTATCCCTGCTATATCAATAGGCCTCTATTGTGCCAATATAAAATCGAGTGAGGCTAACACTTCAATTCCTAATGAGTTCAGAGAAGCCTTTAAACAATGGCATGAAAGGCTTGGCCATCCTGGCAGATCCATGATGCGCAAAATAATCTCGAGCTCAACTGGCCATTCCTTGAAAGATAGGATAACTATCCTTATGAGCATTACATGTATTCCATGCTCACAAGGGAAATTAATAATAAGGCCATCACCTGGAAAGGTGAGTAAGGAAACATTAAACTTTCTGGAAAGAATACATGGTGATATATGTGGACCAATACACCCACCTTGTGGGACATTTCGATATTTTATGGTCCTCATTGACGCATCGACCAGATGGTCGCATGTTTGTCTATTATCATCTAGAAACTTAGCATTGGCAAGACTATTGGCACAGATCATAAGACTGCGAGCCCATTTTTCAGATTTCCCACTAAAGACTATACGTCTTGACAATGCAAGCGAATTCAGTTCCCAAGCTTTTAATGATTACTGTATGTCCATGGGGGTAAGTGTGGAACACTCCGTGGCACATGTACATACACAGAACGGATTGGCCGAATCCTTCATTAAAAGAATCCAGTTGATTGCTCGACCATTACTCATGAGGTCGAAGCTACCAGTATCAGCTTGGGGACATGCGGTATTACATGCTGCTGAATTAATACGCATAAGGCCATCCAGTGAACATAGATATTCTCCATCCCAATTACTCTCGGGTCATGAACCAGACGTATCCCATATCAAAACATTTGGATGTTCTGTGTACGTCCCTATTGCTCCACCACAGAGAACAAAAATGGGACCTCAAAGGAGGATGGGAATATATGTTGGTTTTGATTCTCCAACCATTATTAAATATCTTGAGCCTACTACTGGAGATTTATTTAAGGCCAGATATGCTGATTGTCATTTTGATGAATCAGAGTACCCAACATTAGGGGGAGAAAATAACAAGCTGGGCAAAGAAATTGTATGGAATCAAACATCCTTATCATGGCAAGATCCTCGGACTCAATCATGTGATTTAGAAGTCCAGAAAATAATTCATATGCAAAAGCTAGCTAATCAATTGCCTGATTCCTTTGCTGACCCGAAAAGAGTGACTAAGTCCTATATACCAGCTTGTAATGCACCAATAAGTATTGATGTCCAAGATGGACACAATCAAGTGGCTACAGAGTCTAAAGCACGTCTTAAGCGTGGGTAGACCAATTGGTTCCAAAGATAAAAGACCTCGGAAACTAAAGAAAGGTGCAAAAGAAACCGAGGTCATAGATTGTCCAGACAAGGCCGAAATGGCCATGCCTAAGGTACCAACCAATGAGACTCGGGACGCCGAGCCTCATGGTACTGAAGGTGCTAATGATGAGATCTCAATTAATTATTTAATGTCTGGGACAAGATGGAACCGGAAAGATGTCGACATCAATGATATATTTGCATACCAAGTAGCCCTTGATGTGATGGACTTAGATGAGGATCATGAACCCACGTCTATACTAGAGTGCACTCAAAGATCAGATTGGCTCAAATGGAAAGAAGCCATAAACGTGGAGTTAGAATCATTTAAGAAAAGGAATGTCTTTGGATCGATTATCCGGACACCTTATAATGTTAAACCAGTGGGATATAAGTGGGTATTTGTGAGGAAGAGAAATGAACATGGTGTTATTGTAAGATACAAAGCACGGCTTGTAGCACAAGGATTCTCACAAATACCAGGAATCGATTATGAGGAGACATACTCCCCTGTGGTGGATGCAACTACATTTCGATTTTTAATAAGTCTGGCCATCAAAGAAAATTTGGATATGCGGTTAATGGATGTTGTAACCGCATACCTTTATGGTCCACTGGATAATGAAATATATATGAGATTACCAGAGGGTGTTGAGCTTAAAGCTAATAAAGGTTCTCGAGAAGAACACTGCATAAGGCTGAACAAATCCTTATATGGACTTAAGCAAAGTGGTCGAATGTGGTATAATCGCTTAAGCGAATACCTTGCCAAAGTTGGCTATAAGAACGACCCTATCAGTCCATGTATCTTTATAAAGAAGTTTGCAAACAATGGATTTGTTATCATAGCAGTGTATGTTGATGATTTGAACATCATTGGAACCCCTGGGGAAATCACCCAAACAGTTGAATATCTCAAGAAAGAGTTTGAAATGAAAGACCTAGGTAAAACTAAAGTCTGTTTGGGGTTACAACTTGAGTACATAAAAGGAGGAATCCTTGTGCATC
>JAATWR010000194.1:0-27067 GCA_018703725.1 Brassica juncea
CACTTTGTGAGAAGCTTGATTTGGATACATAAAGTGGTGGAGAATGACCAGGAAGTTGAATAAAATCTAGGGTTGGATGAAGAAGTTATCCCACTTTCAAATCAGGTGATTCCAGTTTCCAGTTTGGGACAAAACGCTTCTTCGTCGTTCCAATCAACCAGGATGAATACTTTGTAAGAAGCTTGATTTGGATACATAAAGTGGTGGAGAATGACCAGGAAGTTGAATAAATCTCATGGAGTTGGGATGAAGAAGTTATCCAACTTTCAATCAGGTGATTCCAGTTTCCCAGTTTGGGAATACACAGCTTCTTCGTCGTTCCAATCAACCAGGATGAAATCTCTTTGAGAAGCTTGATTTGGATACATAAAGTGGTGGAGAATCACCAGGAAGTTGAATAAATCTCATAGGAGTTGGGATGAGAAGGTTATCCCACTTTCAAATCAGGTGATTCCAGTTTCCAGTTTGGGAATAACACAGCTTATCGTCGTTCAATCAACCAGGATGAATCTTTGTAAGAAGCTGATTTGGATACATAAAGTGGTGGAGAATGACCAGGAAGTTGAATAAATCTCATAGGAGTTGGAGAAGAAGTTATCCACTTTCAAATCAGGTGATTCCAGTTTCAGTTTGGGAATAGCACAGCTTCTTCGTCGTTCCAATCAAACCAGGATGAATCACTTTGTGAGAAGCTTGATTGGATACATAAAGTGGGGAGAAGACCAGGAAGTTGAATAAATCTCATAGGAGTTGGGATGAAGAAGTTATCCACTTTCAAATCAGGTGATTCCAGTTTCCCAGTTTGGGAATAACACAGCTTCTTCGTCGTTCAATCAAACCAGGATGAATCACTTTGTGAGAAGCTTGATTTGGATACATAAAGGTGGAGAATGACCAGGAAGTTGAATAAATCTCATAGGAGTTGGCAAGAAGAAGTTATCCCACTTTCAAATCAGGTGATTCCAGTTTCCAGTTTGGGAATAGCACAGCTTCTTCGTCGTTCCAATCAAACCAGGATGAATCACTTTGTGAGAAGCTTGATTTGGATACATAAAGTGGTGGAGAATGACCAGGAAGTTGAATAAATATCATAGGAGTTGGAGAAGAAGTTATCCACTTTCAAATCAGGTGATTCCAGTTTCCAGTTTGGGAATACACAGCTTCGTCGTTCCAATCACAACCAGGATGAATCACTTTGTGAGAAGCTTGATTTGGATACATAAAGTGGTGGAGAATGACCAGGAAGTTGAATAAATCTCATAGGAGTGTTGGATGAAGAAGTTATCCAACTTTCAAATCAGGTGATTCCAGTTTCCAGTTTGGGAATAACACAGCTTCTTCGTCGTTCCAATCAAACCAGGATGAATCTTTGTAAGAAGCTTGATTTGGATACATAAAGTGGTGGAGAATGACCAGGAAGTTGAATAAATCTCATAGGAGTTGGGATGAAGAAGTTATCCACTTTCAAATCAGGTGATTCCAGTTTCCCAGTTTGGGAATAGCACAGCTTCTTCGTCGTTCCAATCAAACCAGGATGAATCACTTTGTAAGAAGCTTGATTTGGATACATAAAGTGGTGGAGAATGACCAGGAAGTTGAATAAATCTCATAGGAGTTGGGATGAAGAAGTTATCCAACTTTCAAATCAGGTGATTCCAGTTTCCCAGTTTGGGAATACACAGCTTCTTCGTCGTTCCAATCAAACCAGGATGAATCACTTTGTGAGAAGCTTGATTTGGATACATAAAGTGGTGGAGAATGACCAGGAAGTTGAATAAATCTCATAGGAGTTGGATGAAGAAGTTATCCCACTTTCAAATCAGGTGATTCCAGTTTCCAGTTTGGGAATAGCACAGCTTCATCGTCGTTCCAATCAACCAGGATGAATCACTTTGTGAGAAGCTTGATTTGGATACATAAAGTGGTGGAGAATGACCAGGAAGTTGAATAAATCATAGGAGTTGGGATGAAGAAGTTATCCCACTTTCAAATCAGGTGATTCCAGTTTCCAGTTTGGGAATAACACAGCTTCGTCGTTCCAATCAACCAGGATGAATCACTTTGTGAGAAGCTTGATTTGGATACATAAAGTGGTGGAGAATGACCAGGAAGTTGGAATAAATCTCATATGGAGTGGATTCAGAAGAAGTTATCCCACTTTCAAATAAGGTGCTTCCTCCCCGTTTCCTAGTTTGGGAATAGCACAGCTTTCAATTCCGTCGTTTCCAATCCACCCAAGGATGGAACTCACTATTGTGAGAAGCTGATTGGGATACATAATAAAGTGGGTGGAGAAGATCCCATGAAAGTTGAATAAATCTCATAGGGAGTTGGGATAAAGAAGTGATCCCACTTTCACATAGGTGGATTCCAGTTTCCCAGTTGGGAATAGGACCAGCTTTCATCTGTCGTTTCCAATCACACAGGATGAATCACTTGTGAGAAGCTTGAGTTGGATACATAAAGTGGTGGAGAATGACCAGGAAGTTGAATAAATATCATAGGAGTTGGATGAAGAAGTATCCAACTTTCAAATCAGGTGATTCCAGATTCCAGTTGGGAATAACACAGCTTCTTCGTCGTTCCAATCAAACCAGGATGAATCTCTTTGTAAGAAGCTTGATTTGGATACATAAAGTGGTGGAGAATGACCAGGAAGTTGAATAAATCTCATAGGAGTTGGGATGAAGAAGTTATCCCACTTTCAAATCAGGTGATTCCAGTTTCCCAGTTTGGGAATACCACAGCTTCTTCGTCGTTCCAATCACCCAGGATGAATCTACTTTTAGAGAAGCTTGATTTGGATACATAAAGTGGTGGAGAATCACCATGAAGTTGAATAAATATCATAGGAGTTGGGATGAAGAAGTTATCCCACTTTCAAATCAGGTGATTCCAGTTTCCCAGTTTGGGAATAACACAGCTTCATCGTCGTTCGAATCAGACCAGGATGAATCACTTTGTGAGAAGCTTGATTTGGATACATAAAGTGGTGGAGAATGACTAGGAAGTTGAATAAATCTCATAGGAGTTGGCAAGAAGAAGTTATCCAACTTTCAAATCAGGTGCTTCCAGTTTCCTAGTTTGGGAATAGCACAGCTTCTTCGTCGTTCCAATCAACCAGGATGAATCACTTTGTGAGAAGCTTGATTTGGATACATAAAGTGGTGGAGAAGACCAGGAAGTTGAATAAATCTCATAGGAGTTGGGATGAAGAAGTTATCCCACTTTCAAATCAGGTGATTCCAGTTTCCCCAGTTTGGGAATAACACAGCTTCATCGTCGTTCGAATCACACCAGGATGAATCACTTTGTGAGAAGCTTGATTGGATACATAAAGTGGGTGGAGAATGACCAGGAAGTTGAATAAATCTCATAGGAGTTGGCAAGAAGAAGTTATCCAACTTTCAAATCAGGTAATTCCATTTTCCCAGTTTGGGAATAGCACAAGCTTCTTCGTCGTTCCAATCAAACCAGGATGAATCACTTTGTGAGAAGCTTGATTTGGATACATAAAGTGGTGGAGAATGACCAGGAAGTTGAATAAATATCATAGGAGTTGGGATGAAGAAGTTATCCCACTTTCAAATCAGGTGATTCCAGTTTCCTAGTTTAGGAATAGCACAGCTTCATCGTCGTTCCAATCACACCAGGATGAATCACTTTGTGAGAAGCTTGATTTGGATACATAAAGTGGTGGAGAATGACCAGGAAGTTGAATAAATCTCATAGGAGTTAGGATGAAGAAGTTATCCAACTTTCAAATCAGGTGATTCCAGATTCCAGTTTGGGAATAACACCGCTTCTTCGTCGTTCCAATCAAACCAGGATGAATCTCTTTGTAAGAAGCTTGATTTGGATACATAAAGTGGTGGAGAATGACCAGGAAGTTGAATAAATCTCATAGGAGTTGGGATGAAGAAGTTATCCCACTTTCAAATCAGGTGATTCAAGTTTCCTAGTTTGGGAATAGCACAGCTTCATCGTCGTTCCAATCACACCAGGATGAATCACTTTGTGAGAAGCTTGATTTGGATACATAAAGTGGTGGAGAATCACCATGAAGTTGAATAAATCACATATGAGTGGCAAGAAGAAGTTATCCCACTTTCAAATCAGGTGGTTCCAGTTTCCCAGTTGGGAATAGGACAGCTTCTTGGTCGTTCCAATCAAACCAGGATGAATCCCTTTGTGAGAAGCTTGATTTGGATACATAAAGTGGTGGAGAATGACCAGGAAGTTGAATAAATCTCATAGGAGTTAGGATGATGAAGAAGTTATCCAACTTTCAAATCAGGTGATTCCAGATTCCAGTTTGGGAATACCACAGCTTCTTCGTCGTTCCAATCAAACCAGGATGAATCTCTTTGTAAGAAGCTTGATTTGGATACATAAAGTGGTGGAGAATGACCAGGAAGTTGAATAAATCTCATAGGAGTTGGATGAAAAAGTTATCCCACTTTCAAATCAGGTGATTCCAGTTTTCCCAGCAAGGGAATAACACAGCTTCATCGTCGTTCGAATCACACCAGATGAATCACTTTATGAGAAGCTTGATATGGATACATAAAGTGGTGGAGAATGACCAGGAAGTTGAATAAATCTCATAGGAGTTAGGATGAAGAAGTTATCCAACTTTCAAATCTGGTGATTCCAGATTCCAGTTTGGGAATAGCACAACTTCTTCGTCGTTCCAATCAAACTAGGATGAATCTCTTTGTAAGAAGCTTGATTTGGATACATAAATTGGTGGAGAATCACCAGGAAGTTGAATAAATCTCATAGGAGTTGGGATGAAGAAGTTATCCCACTTTCAAATCAGGTGATTCCAGTTTCCCAGTTTGGGAATACCACAGCTTCTTCGTCGTTCCAATCAACCCAGGATGAATCTCTTTGTAAGAAGCTTGATTTGGATACATAAAGTGGTGGAGAATCACCATGAAGTTGAATAAATATCATAGGAGTTGGGATGAAGAAGTTATCCCACTTTCAAATCAGGTGATTCCAGTTTCCCAGTTTGGGAATAACACAGCTTCATCGTCGTTCGAATCAGACCAGGATGAATCACTTTGTGAGAAGCTTGATTTGGATACATAAAGTGGTGGAGAATGACTAGGAAGTTGAATAAATCTCATAGGAGTTGGCAAGAAGAAGTTATCCAACTTTCAAATCAGGTGCTTCCAGTTTCCTAGTTTGGGAATAGCACAGCTTCTTCGTCGTTCCAATCAAACCAGGATGAATCACTTTGTGAGAAGCTTGATTTGGATACATAAAGTGGTGGAGAAGACCAGGAAGTTGAATAAATCTCATAGGAGTTGGGATGAAGAAGTTATCCCACTTTCAAATCAGGTGATTCCAGTTTCCCAGTTTGGGAATAACACAGCTTCATCGTCGTTCGAATCACACCAGGATGAATCACTTTGTGAAAAGCTTGATATGGATACATACAGTGGTGGAGAATGACCAGGAAGTTGAATAAATCTCATAGGAGTTGGCAAGAAGAAGTTATCCAACTTTCAAATCAGGTAATTCCATTTTCCCAGTTTGGGAATAGCACAACTTCTTCGTCGTTCCAATCAAACCAGGATGAATCACTTTGTGAGAAGCTTGATTTGGATACATAAAGTGGTGGAGAATGACCAGGAAGTTGAATAAATATCATAGGAGTTGGGATGAAGAAGTTATCCCACTTTCAAATCAGGTGATTCCAGTTTCCTAGTTTGGGAATAGCACAGCTTCATCGTCGTTCCAATCACACCAGGATGAATCACTTTGTGAGAAGCTTGATTTGGATACATAAAGTGGTGGAGAATGACCAGGAAGTTGAATAAATATCATAGGAGTTGGGATGAAGAAGTTATCCAACTTTCAAATCAGGGGATTCCAGATTCCAGTTTGGGAATAACACCGCTTCTTCGTCGTTCCAATCAAACCAGGATGAATCTCTTTGTAAGAAGCTTGATTTGGATACATAAAGTGGTGGAGAATGACCAGGAAGTTGAATAAATCTCATAGGAGTTGGGATGAAGAAGTTATCCCACTTTCAAATCAGGTGATTCCAGTTTCCTAGTTTGGGAATAGCACAGCTTCATCGTCGTTCCAATCACACCAGGATGAATCACTTTGTGAGAAGCTTGATTTGGATACATAAAGTGGTGGAGAATCACCATGAAGTTGAATAAATCTCATATGAGTTGGCAAGAAGAAGTTATCCCACTTTCAAATCAGGTGGTTCCAGTTTCCCAGTTTGGGAATAGGACAGCTTCTTGTCGTTCCAATCAAACCAGGATGAATCACTTTGTGAGAAGCTTGATTTGGATACATAAAGTGGTGGAGAATGACCAGGAAGTTGAATAAATCTCATAGGAGTTAGGATGAAGAAGTTATCCAACTTTCAAATCAGGTGATTCCAGATTCCAGTTTGGGAATACCACAGCTTCTTCGTCGTTCCAATCAAACCAGGATGAATCTCTTTGTAAGAAGCTTGATTTGGATACATAAAGTGGTGGAGAATGACCAGGAAGTTGAATAAATCTCATAGGAGTTGGGATGAAAAAGTTATCCCACTTTCAAATCAGGTGATTCCAGTTTCCCAGCAAGGGAATAACACAGCTTCATCGTCGTTCGAATCACACCAAGATTAATCACTTTATGAGAAGCTTGATATGGATACATAAAGTGGTGGAGAATGACCAGGAAGTTGAATAAATCTCATAGGAGTTAGGATGAAGAAGTTATCCAACTTTCAAATCTGGTGATTCCAGATTCCAGTTTGGGAATAGCACAACTTCTTCGTCGTTCCAATCAAACTAGGATGAATCTCTTTGTAAGAAGCTTGATTTGGATACATAAATTGGTGGAGAATCACCAGGAAGTTGAATAAATCTCATAGGAGTTGGGATGAAGAAGTTATCCCACTTTCAAATCAGGTGATTCCAGTTTCCCAGTTTGGGAATACCACAGCTTCTTCGTCGTTCCAATCAACCCAGGATGAATCTCTTTGTAAGAAGCTTGATTTGGATACATAAAGTGGTGGAGAATCACCAGGAAGTTGAATAAATATCATAGGAGTTGGGATGAAGAAGTTATCCCACTTTCAAATCAGGTGATTCCAGTTTCCCAGTTTGGGAATAACACAGCTTCATCGTCGTTCGAATCAGACCAGGATGAATCACTTTGTGAGAAGCTTGATTTGGATACATAAAGTGGTGGAGAATTACTAGGAAGTTGAATAAATCTCATAGGAGTTGGCAAGAAGAAGTTATCCAACTTTCAAATCAGGTGCTTCCAGTTTCCTAGTTTGGGAATAGCACAGCTTCTTCGTCGTTCCAATCAAACCAGGATGAATCACTTTGTGAGAAGCTTGATTTGGATACATAAAGTGGTGGAGAAGACCAGGAAGTTGAATAAATCTCATAGGAGTTGGGATGAAGAAGTTATCCCACATTCAAATCAGGTGATTCCAGTTTCCCAGTTTGGGAATAACACAGCTTCATCGTCGTTCGAATCACACCAGGATGAATCACTTTGTGAAAAGCTTGATATGGATACATACAGTGGTGGAGAATGACCAGGAAGTTGAATAAATCTCATAGGAGTTGGCAAGAAGAAGTTATCCAACTTTCAAATCAGGTAATTCCATTTTCCCAGTTTGGGAATAGCACAACTTCTTCGTCGTTCCAAACAAACCAGGATGAATCACTTTGTGAGAAGCTTGATTTGGATACATAAAGTGGTGGAGAATGACCAGGAAGTTGAATAAATATCATAGGAGTTGGGATGAAGAAGTTATCCCACTTTCAAATCAGGTGATTCCAGTTTCCTAGTTTGGGAATAGCACAGCTTCATCGTCGTTCCAATCACACCAGGATGAATCACTTTGTGAGAAGCTTGATTTGGATACATAAAGTGGTGGAGAATCACCATGAAGTTGAATAAATCTCATAGGAGTTGGCACAAAGAAGTTATCCCACTTTCAAATCAGGTGCTTCCAGTTTCCCAGTTTGGGAATAGCACAGCTTCTTCGTCGTTCCAATCAAACCAGGATGAATCACTTTGTGAGAAGCTTGATTTGGATACATAAAGTGGTGGAGAAGACCAGGAAGTTGAATAAATCTCATAGGAGTTGGGATGAAGAAGTTATCCCACTTTCAAATCAGGTGATTCCAGTTTCCCAGTTTGGGAATAACACAGCTTCATCGTCGTTCGAATCACACCAGGATGAATCACTTTGTGAGAAGCTTGATATGGATACATACAGTGGTGGAGAATGACCAGGAAGTTGAATAAATCTCATAGGAGTTGGCAAGAAGAAGTTATCCAACTTTCAAATCAGGTATTTCCATTTTCCCAGTTTGGGAATAGCACAACTTCTTCGTCGTTCCAATCAAACCAGGATGAATCACTTTGTGAGAAGCTTGATTTGGATACATAAAGTGGTGGAAAATGACCAGGAAGTTGAATAAATATCATAGGAGTTGGGATGAAGAAGTTATCCCACTTTCAAATAAGGTGATTCCAGTTTCCTAGTTTGGGAATAGCACAGCTTCATCGTCGTTCCAATCACACCAGGATGAATCACTTTGTGAGAAGCTTGATTTGGATACATAAAGTGGTGGAGAATCACCATGAAGTTGAATAAATCTCATAGGAGTTGGCAAAAAGAAGTTATCCCACTTTCAAATCAGGTGGTTCCAGTTTCCCAGTTTGGGAATAGGACAGCTTCTTTGTCGTTCCAATCAAACCAGGATGAATCACTTTGTGAGAAGCTTGATTTGGATACATAAAGTGGTGGAGAATGACCAGGAAGTTGAATAAATCTCATAGGAGTTAGGATGAAGAAGTTATCCAACTTTCAAATCAGGTGATTCCAGATTCCAGTTTGGGAATACCACAGCTTCTTCGTCGTTCCAATCAAACCAGGATGAATCTCTTTGTAAGAAGCTTGATTTGGATACATAAAGTGGTGGAGAATGACCAGGAAGTTGAATAAATCTCATAGGAGTTGGGATGAAAAAGTTATCCCACTTTCAAATCAGGTGATTCCAGTTTCCCAGCAAGGGAATAACACAGCTTCATCGTCGTTCGAATCACACCAAGATGAATCACTTTATGAGAAGCTTGATATGGATACATAAAGTGGTGGAGAATGACCAGGAAGTTTAATAAATCTCATAGGAGTTAGGATGAAGAAGTTATCCAACTTTCAAATCTGGTGATTCCAGATTCCAGTTTGGGAATAGCACAACTTCTTCGTCGTTCCAATCAAACTAAGATGAATCTCTTTGTAAGAAGCTTGATTTGGATACATAAATTGGTGGAGAATCACCAGGAAGTTGAATAAATCTCATAGGAGTTGGGATGAAGAAGTTATCCCACTTTCAAATCAGGTGATTCCAGTTTCCCAGTTTGGGAATACCACAGCTTCTTCGTCGTTCCAATCAACCCAGGATGAATCTCTTTGTAAGCAGCTTGATTTGGATACATAAAGTGGTGGAGAATCACCAGGAAGTTGAATAAATATCATAGGAGTTGGGATGAAGAAGTTATCCCACTTTCAAATCAGGTGATTCCAGTTTCCCAGTTTGGGAATAACACAGCTTCATCGTCGTTCGAATCAGACCAGGATGAATCACTTTGTGAGAAGCTTGATCTGGATACATAAAGTGGTGGAGAATGACTAGGAAGTTGAATAAATCTCATAGGAGTTGGCAAGAAGAAGTTATCCAACTTTCAAATCAGGTGCTTCCAGTTTCCTAGTTTGGGAATAGCACAGCTTCTTCGTCGTTCCAATCAAACCAGGATGAATCACTTTGTGAGAAGCTTGATTTGGATACATAAAGTGGTGGAGAAGACCAGGAAGTTGAATAAATCTCATAGGAGTTGGGATGAAGAAGTTATCCCACTTTCAAATCAGGTGATTCCAGTTTCCCAGTTTGGGAATAACACAGCTTCATCGTCGTTCGAATCACACCAGGATGAATCACTTTGTGAAAAGCTTGATATGGATACATACAGTGGTGGAGAATGACCAGGAAGTTGAATAAATCTCATAGGAGTTGGCAAGAAGAAGTTATCCAACTTTCAAATCAGGTAATTCCATTTTCCCAGTTTGGGAATAGCACAACTTCTTCGTCGTTCCAATCAAACCAGGATGAATCACTTTGTGAGAAGCTTGATTTGGATACATAAAGTGGTGGAGAATGACCAGGAAGTTGAATAAATATCATAGGAGTTGGGATGAAGAAGTTATCCCACTTTCAAATCAGGTGATTCCAGTTTCCTAGTTTGGGAATAGCACAGCTTCATCGTCGTTCCAATCACACCAGGATGAATCACTTTGTGAGAAGCTTGATTTGGATACATAAAGTGGTGGAGAATCACCATGAAGTTGAATAAATCTCAAAGGAGTTGGCACAAAGAAGTTATCCCACTTTCAAATCAGGTGCTTCCAGTTTCCCAGTTTGGGAATAGCACAGCTTCTTCGTCGTTCCAATCAAACCAGGATGAATCACTTTGTGAGAAGCTTGATTTGGATACATAAAGTGGTGGAGAAGACCAGGAAGTTGAATAAATCTCATAGGAGTTGGGATGAAGAAGTTATCCCACTTTCAAATCAGGTGATTCCAGTTTCCCAGTTTGGGAATAACACAGCTTCATCGTCGTTCGAATCACACCAGGATGAATCACTTTGTGAGAAGCTTGATATGGATACATACAGTGGTGGAGAATGACCAGGAAGTTGAATAAATCTCATAGGAGTTGGCAAGAAGAAGTTATCCAACTTTCAAATCAGGTATTTCCATTTTCCCAGTTTGGGAATAGCAGAACTTCTTCGTCGTTCCAATCAAACCAGGATGAATCACTTTGTGAGAAGCTTGATTTGGATACATAAAGTGGTGGAAAATGACCAGGAAGTTGAATAAATATCATAGGAGTTGGGATGAAGAAGTTATCCCACTTTCAAATCAGGTGATTCCAGTTTCCTAGTTTGGGAATAGCACAGCTTCATCGTCGTTCCAATCACACCAGGATGAATCACTTTGTGAGAAGCTTGATTTGGATACATAAAGTGGTGGAGAATCACCATGAAGTTGAATAAATCTCATAGGAGTTGGCAAAAAGAAGTTATCCCACTTTCAAATCAGGTGGTTCCAGTTTCCCAGTTTGGGAATAGGACAGCTTCTTTGTCGTTCCAATCAAACCAGGATGAATCACTTTGTGAGAAGCTTGATTTGGATACATAAAGTGGTGGAGAATGACCAGGAATTTGAATAAATCTCATAGGAGTTAGGATGAAGAAGTTATCCAACTTTCAAATCTGGTGATTCCAGATTCCAGTTTGGGAATAGCACAACTTCTTCGTCGTTCCAATCAAACCAGGATGAATCTCTTTGTAAGAAGCTTTATTTGGATACATAAAGTGGTGGAGAATCACCAGGAAGTTGAATAAATCTCATAGGAGTTAGGATGAAGAAGTTATCAAACTTTCAAATCAGATGATTCCAGATTCCAGTTTGGGAATAGCACAGCTTCTTCATCATTCCAATCAAACCAGGATGAATCTCTTAAGTAGAAGCTTGATTTGGATACATAAAGTGGTTGAGAATCACCAGGAAGTTGAATAAATCTCATAGGAGTTGGGATGAAGAAGTTATCCCACTTTCAAATCAGGTGATTCCAGTTTCCCAGTTTGGGAATACAAAAGCTTCTTCGTCGTTCCAATCAAACCAGGATGATTCTCTTTGTAAGAAGCCTGATTTGGATACATAAAGTGGTGGAGAATCACAAGGAAGTTGAATAAATATCATAGGAGTTGGGATGAAGAAGTTATCCCACTTTCAAATCAGGTGATTCCAGTTTCCCAGTTTGGGAGTAACACAGCTTCATCGTCGTTCGAATTACACCAGGATGAATCACTTTGTGAGAAGCTTGATTTGGATACATAAAGTGGTGGAGAATCACCATGAAGTTGAATAAATCTCATATGAGTTGGCAAGAAGAAGTTATCCCACTTTCAAATCAGGTGGTTCCAGTTTCCCAGTTTGGGAATAGCACAGCTTCTTCGTCGTTCCAATCAAACCAGGATGAATCACTTTGTGAGAAGCTTGATTTGGATACATAAAATGGTGGAGAATGACCAGGAAGTTGAATAAATCTCATAGGAGTTGGGATGAAGAAGTTATCCCACTTTCAAATCTGGTGATTCCAGTTTCCTAGTTTGGGAATAGCACAGCTTCATCGTCGTTCCAATCATACCAGGTTGAATCACTTTGTGAGAAGCTTGATTTGGATACATAAAGTGGTGGAGAATCACCAGGAAGTTGAATAAATCCCATAGGAGTTGGGATGAAGAAGTTATCCCACTTTCAAATCAGGTGATTGCAGTTTCCCAGTTTGGGAATAGCACAGCTTCTTCGTCGTTCCAATCAAACCAGGATGAATCACTTTGTGAGAAGCTTAATTTGGATACATAAAGTGGTGGAGAATCACCAGGAAGTTGAATAAATCTCATAGGAGTTGGGATGAAGAAGTTATCCCACTTTCAAATCAGGTGATTCCAGTTTCCTAGTTTGGGAATAGCACAGCTTCATCGTCGTTCCAATCATACCAGGATGAATCACTTTGTGAGAAGCTTGATTTGGATACATAAAGTGGTGGAGAATGACGAGGAAGTTGAATAAATCTCATAGGAGTTAGGATGAAGAAGTTATACAACTTTCAAATCAGATGATTCCAGATTCCAGTTTGGGAATAGCACAACTTCTTCATCATTCCAATCAAACCAGGATGAATCTCTTTGTAAGAAGCTTGATTTGGATACATAAAGTGGTTGAGAATCACCAGGAAGTTGAATAAATCTCATAGGAGTTGGGATGAAGAAGTTATCCCACTTTCAAATCAGGTGATTCCAGTTTCCCAGTTTGGGAATACCACAGCTTCTTCGTCGTTCCAATCAAACCAGGATGAATCTCTTTGTAAGAAGCCTGATTTGGATACATAAAGTGGTGGAGAATCACAAGGAAGTTGAATAAATATCATAGGAGTTGGGATGAAGAAGTTATCCCACTTTCAAATCAGGTGATTCCAGTTTCCCAGTTTGGGAATAACACAGCTTCATCGTCGTTCGAATCACACCAGGATGAATCACTTTGTGAGAAGCTTGATTTGGATACATAAAGTGATGGAGAATCACCATGAAGTTGAATAAATCTCATAGGAGTTAGGATGAAGAAGTTATACAACTTTCAAATCAGATGATTCCAGATTCCAGTTTGGGAATAGCACAGCTTCTTCGTCGTTCCAATCAAAACAGGATGAATCTCTTTGTAAGAAGCTTGATTTGGATACATAAAGTGGTGGAGAATGACCAGGAAGTTGAATAAATCTCATAGGATTTGGGATGACGAAGTTATCCCACTTTCAAATCAGGTGATTCCAGTTTCCTAGTTTGGGAATAGCACAGCTTCATCGTCGTTCCAATCACACCAGGATGAATCACTTTGTGAGAAGCTTGATTTGGATACATAAAGTGGTGGAGAATCACCATGAAATTGAATAAATCTCATAGGAGTTGGCAAGAAGAAGTTATCCCACTTTCAAATCAGGTGGTTCCAGTTTCCCAGTTTGGGAATAGGACAGCTTCTTTGTCGTTCCAATCAAACCAGAATGAATCACTTTGTGAGAAGCTTGATTTGGATACATAAAGTGGTGGAGAATGACCAGGAAGTTGAATAAATCTCATAGGAGTTAGGATGAAGAAGTTATCCAACTTTCAAATCAGGTGATTCCAAATTCCAGTTTGGGAATAGCACAGCTTCTTCGTCGTTCCAATCAAACCAGGATGAATCTCTTTGTAAGAAGATTGATTTGGATACATAAAGTGGTGGAGAATGACCAGGAAGTTGAATAAATCTCATAGGAGTTGGGATGAAAAAGTTTTCCCACTTTCAAATCAGGTGATTCCAGTTTCCCAGCAAGGGAATAACACAGCTTCATCGTCGTTCGAATCACACCAGGATGAATCACTTTATGAGAAGCTTGATATGGATACATAAAGTGGTGGAGAATGACCAGGAAGTTGAATAAAACTCATAGGAGTTAGGATGAAGAAGTTATCCAACTTTCAAATCAGGTGATTCCAGATTCCAGTTTGGGAATAGCACAGCTTCTTCGTCGTTCCAATCAAACCAGGATGAATCTCTTTGTAAGAAGCTTGATTTGGATACATAAAGTGGTGGAGAATCACCATGAAGTTGAATAAATCTCATAGGAGTTGGCAAGAAGAAGTTTTCCCACTTTCAAATCAGGTGGTTCCAGTTTCCCAGTGTGGGAATAGGACAGCTTCTTTGTCGTTCCAATCAAACCAGGATGAATAACTTTGTGAGAAGCTTGATTTGGATACATAAAGTGGTGGAGAATGACCAGGAAGTTGAATAAATCTCATAGGAGTTAGGATGAAGAAGTTATCCCACTTTCAAATCAGGTGATTCCAGTTTCCCAGTTTGGGAATAGGACACCTTCTTTGTCGTTCCAATCAAGCCAGGATGAATCACTTTGTGAGAAGCTTGATTTGGATACATAAAGTGGTGGAGAATGACCAGGAAGTTGAATAAATCTCATAGGAGTTAGGATGAAGAAGTTATCCAACTTTCAAATCAAGTGATTCCAGATTCCAGTTTGGGAATAGCACAGCTTCTTCGTCGTTCCAATCAAACCAGGATGAATCTCTTTGTAAGAAGCTTGATTTGGATACATAAAGTGGTGGAGAATCACCATGAAGTTGAATAAATCTCATAGGAGTTGGCAAGAAGAAGTTATCCCACTTTCAAATCAGGTGGTTCCAGTTTCCTAGTTTGGGAATAGCACAGCTTCATCGTCGTTCCAATCATACCAGGTTGAATCACTTTGTGAGAAGCTTGATTTGGATACATAAAGTGGTGGAGAATCACCAGGAAGTTGAATAAATCCCATAGGAGTTGGGATGAAGAAGTTATCCCACTTTCAAATCAGGTGATTGCAGTTTCCCAGTTTGGGAATAGCACAGCTTCTTCGTCGTTCCAATCAAACCAGGATGAATCACTTTGTGAGAAGCTTAATTTGGATACATAAAGTGGTGGAGAATCACCAGGAAGTTGAATAAATCTCATAGGAGTTGGGATGAAGAAGTTATCCCACTTTCAAATCAGGTGATTCCAGTTTCCTAGTTTGGGAATAGCACAGCTTCATCGTCGTTCCAATCATACCAGGATGAATCACTTTGTGAGAAGCTTGATTTGGATACATAAAGTGGTGGAGAATGACGAGGAAGTTGAATAAATCTCATAGGAGTTAGGATGAAGAAGTTATACAACTTTCAAATCAGATGATTCCAGATTCCAGTTTGGGAATAGCACAACTTCTTCATCATTCCAATCAAACCAGGATGAATCTCTTTGTAAGAAGCTTGATTTGGATACATAAAGTGGTTGAGAATCACCAGGAAGTTGAATAAATCTCATAGGAGTTGGGATGAAGAAGTTATCCCACTTTCAAATCAGGTGATTCCAGTTTCCCAGTTTGGGAATACCACAGCTTCTTCGTCGTTCCAATCAAACCAGGATGAATCTCTTTGTAAGAAGCCTGATTTGGATACATAAAGTGGTGGAGAATCACAAGGAAGTTGAATAAATATCATAGGAGTTGGGATGAAGAAGTTATCCCACTTTCAAATCAGGTGATTCCAGTTTCCCAGTTTGGGAATAACACAGCTTCATCGTCGTTCGAATCACACCAGGATGAATCACTTTGTGAGAAGCTTGATTTGGATACATAAAGTGATGGAGAATCACCATGAAGTTGAATAAATCTCATAGGAGTTAGGATGAAGAAGTTATACAACTTTCAAATCAGATGATTCCAGATTCCAGTTTGGGAATAGCACAGCTTCTTCGTCGTTCCAATCAAAACAGGATGAATCTCTTTGTAAGAAGCTTGATTTGGATACATAAAGTGGTGGAGAATGACCAGGAAGTTGAATAAATCTCATAGGATTTGGGATGACGAAGTTATCCCACTTTCAAATCAGGTGATTCCAGTTTCCTAGTTTGGGAATAGCACAGCTTCATCGTCGTTCCAATCACACCAGGATGAATCACTTTGTGAGAAGCTTGATTTGGATACATAAAGTGGTGGAGAATCACCATGAAATTGAATAAATCTCATAGGAGTTGGCAAGAAGAAGTTATCCCACTTTCAAATCAGGTGGTTCCAGTTTCCCAGTTTGGGAATAGGACAGCTTCTTTGTCGTTCCAATCAAACCAGAATGAATCACTTTGTGAGAAGCTTGATTTGGATACATAAAGTGGTGGAGAATGACCAGGAAGTTGAATAAATCTCATAGGAGTTAGGATGAAGAAGTTATCCAACTTTCAAATCAGGTGATTCCAAATTCCAGTTTGGGAATAGCACAGCTTCTTCGTCGTTCCAATCAAACCAGGATGAATCTCTTTGTAAGAAGATTGATTTGGATACATAAAGTGGTGGAGAATGACCAGGAAGTTGAATAAATCTCATAGGAGTTGGGATGAAAAAGTTTTCCCACTTTCAAATCAGGTGATTCCAGTTTCCCAGCAAGGGAATAACACAGCTTCATCGTCGTTCGAATCACACCAGGATGAATCACTTTATGAGAAGCTTGATATGGATACATAAAGTGGTGGAGAATGACCAGGAAGTTGAATAAAACTCATAGGAGTTAGGATGAAGAAGTTATCCAACTTTCAAATCAGGTGATTCCAGATTCCAGTTTGGGAATAGCACAGCTTCTTCGTCGTTCCAATCAAACCAGGATGAATCTCTTTGTAAGAAGCTTGATTTGGATACATAAAGTGGTGGAGAATCACCATGAAGTTGAATAAATCTCATAGGAGTTGGCAAGAAGAAGTTTTCCCACTTTCAAATCAGGTGGTTCCAGTTTCCCAGTGTGGGAATAGGACAGCTTCTTTGTCGTTCCAATCAAACCAGGATGAATAACTTTGTGAGAAGCTTGATTTGGATACATAAAGTGGTGGAGAATGACCAGGAAGTTGAATAAATCTCATAGGAGTTAGGATGAAGAAGTTATCCCACTTTTAAATCAGGTGATTCCAGTTTCCCAGTTTGGGAATAGGACACCTTCTTTGTCGTTCCAATCAAGCCAGGATGAATCACTTTGTGAGAAGCTTGATTTGGATACATAAAGTGGTGGAGAATGACCAGGAAGTTGAATAAATCTCATAGGAGTTAGGATGAAGAAGTTATCCAACTTTCAAATCAAGTGATTCCAGATTCCAGTTTGGGAATAGCACAGCTTCTTCGTCGTTCCAATCAAACCAGGATGAATCTCTTTGTAAGAAGCTTGATTTGGATACATAAAGTGGTGGAGAATCACCATGAAGTTGAATAAATCTCATAGGAGTTGGCAAGAAGAAGTTATCCCACTTTCAAATCAGGTGGTTCCAGTTTCCCAGTTTGGGAATAGGACAGCTTCTTTGTCGTTCCAATCAAACCAGGATGAATCACTTTGTGAGAAGCTTGATTTGGATACATAAAGTGGTGGAGAATCACCATGAAGTTGAATAAATCTCATAGGAGTTGGCAAGAAGAAGTTATCCCACTTTCAAATCAGGTGGTTCCAGTTTTCCAGTTTGGAAATAGGACAGCTTCTTTGTCGTTCCAATCAAACCAGGATGAATCACTTTATGAGAAGCTTGATTTGGATACATAAAGTGGTGTAGAATGACCAGGAAGTTGAATAAATCTCATAGGAGTTAGGATGAAGAAGTTATCCCACTTTCAAATCAGGTGATTCCAGTTTCCCAGTTTGGGAATAGCACAGCTTCATCGTCGTTCCAATCATACCAGGATGAATCACTTTGTGAGAAGCTTGATTTGGATACATAAAGTGGTGGAGAATGACCAGGAAGTTGAATAAATCTCATAGGAGTTAGGATGAAGAAGTTATCCAACTTTCAAATCAGGTGATTCCAGATTCCAGTTTGGGAATAGCACAGCTTCTTCGTCGTTCCAATCAAACCAGGATGAATCTCTTTGTAAGAAGCTTGATTTGGATACATAAAGTGGTGGAGAATGACCAGGAAGTTGAATAAATCTCATAGGAGTTGGGATGAAGAAGTTATCCCACTTTCAAATCAGGTGATTCCAGTTTCCTAGTTTGGGAATAGCACAGCTTCATCGTCGTTCCAATCACACCAGGATGAATCACTTTGTGAGAAGCTTGATTTGGATACATAAAGTGGTGGAGAATGACCAGGAAGTTGAATAAATCTCATAGGAGTTGGGATGAAGAAGTTATCCCACTTTCAAATCAGGTGATTCCAGTTTCCCAGTTTGGGAATACCACAGCTTCTTCGTCGTTCCAATCAAACCAGGATGAATCACTTTGTGAGAAGCTTAATTTGGATACATAAAGTGGTGGAGAATCACCAGGAAGTTGAATAAATCTCATAGGAGTTGGGATGAAGAAGTTATCCCACTTTCAAATCAGGTGATTCCAGTTTCCTAGTTTGGGAATAGCACAGCTTCATCGTCGTTCCAATCATACCAGGATGAATCACTTTGTGAGAAGCTTGATTTGGATACATAAAGTGGTGGAGAATGACCGAGGAAGTTGAATAAATCTCATAGGAGTTAGGATGAAGAAGTTATCCAACTTTCAAATCAGGATGATTCCAGATTTCCAGTTTGGGAATAGCACAACTTCTTCATCGTTCCAATCAAACCAGGATGAATCTCTTTGTAAGAAGCTTGATTTGGATACATAAAGTGGTGGAGAATCACCAGGAAGTTGAATAAATCTCATAGGAGTTGGGATGAAGAAGTTATCCCACTTTCAAATCAGGTGATTCCAGTTTCCCAGTTTGGGAATACCACAGCTTCTTCGTCGTTCCAATCAAACCAGGATGAATCTCTTTGTAAGAAGCCTGATTTGGATACATAAAGTGGTGGAGAATCACCAGGAAGTTGAATAAATATCATAGGAGTTGGGATGAAGAAGTTATCCCACTTTCAAATCAGGTGATTCCAGTTTCCCAGTTTGGGAATAACACAGCTTCATCGTCGTTCGAATCACACCAGGATGAATCACTTTGTGAGAAGCTTGATTTGGATACATAAAGTGATGGAGAATCACCATGAAGTTGAATAAATCTCATAGGAGTTAGGATGAAGAAGTTATACAACTTTCAAATCAGATGATTCCAGATTCCAGTTTGGGAATAGCACAGCTTCTTCGTCGTTCCAATCAAAACAGGATGAATCTCTTTGTAAGAAGCTTGATTTGGATACATAAAGTGGTGGAGAATGACCAGGAAGTTGAATAAATCTCATAGGATTTGGGATGACGAAGTTATCCCACTTTCAAATCAGGTGATTCCAGTTTCCTAGTTTGGGAATAGCACAGCTTCATCGTCGTTCCAATCACACCAGGATGAATCACTTTGTGAGAAGCTTGATTTGGATACATAAAGTGGTGTAGAATGACCAGGAAGTTGAATAAATCTCATAGGAGTTAGGATGAAGAAGTTATCCCACTTTCAAATCAGGTGATTCCAGTTTCCCAGTTTGGGAATAGCACAGCTTCATCGTCGTTCCAATCATACCAGGATGAATCACTTTGTGAGAAGCTTGATTTGGATACATAAAGTGGTGGAGAATGACCAGGAAGTTGAATAAATCTCATAGGAGTTAGGATGAAGAAGTTATCCAACTTTCAAATCAGGTGATTCCAGATTCCAGTTTGGGAATAGCACAGCTTCTTCGTCGTTCCAATCAAAACAGGATGAATCTCTTTGTAAGAAGCTTGATTTGGATACATAAAGTGGTGGAGAATGACCAGGAAGTTGAATAAATCTCATAGGATTTGGGATGAAGAAGTTATCCCACTTTCAAATCAGGTGATTCCAGTTTCCTAGTTTGGGAATAGCACAGCTTCATCGTCGTTCCAATCACACCAGGATGAATCACTTTGTGAGAAGCTTAATTTGGATACATAAAGTGGTGGAGAATCACCAGGAAGTTGAATAAATCTCATAGGAGTTGGGATGAAGAAGTTATCCCACTTTCAAATCAGGTGATTCCAGTTTCCTAGTTTGGGAATAGCACAGCTTCATCGTCGTTCCAATCATACCAGGATGAATCACTTTGTGAGAAGCTTGATTTGGATACATAAAGTGGTGGAGAATGACGAGGAAGTTGAATAAATCTCATAGGAGTTAGGATGAAGAAGTTATACAACTTTCAAATCAGATGATTCCAGATTCCAGTTTGGGAATAGCACAACTTCTTCATCATTCCAATCAAACCAGGATGAATCTCTTTGTAAGAAGCTTGATTTGGATACATAAAGTGGTTGAGAATCACCAGGAAGTTGAATAAATCTCATAGGAGTTGGGATGAAGAAGTTATCCCACTTTCAAATCAGGTGATTCCAGTTTCCCAGTTTGGGAATACCACAGCTTCTTCGTCGTTCCAATCAAACCAGGATGAATCTCTTTGTAAGAAGCCTGATTTGGATACATAAAGTGGTGGAGAATCACAAGGAAGTTGAATAAATATCATAGGAGTTGGGATGAAGAAGTTATCCCACTTTCAAATCAGGTGATTCCAGTTTCCCAGTTTGGGAATAACACAGCTTCATCGTCGTTCGAATCACACCAGGATGAATCACTTTGTGAGAAGCTTGATTTGGATACATAAAGTGATGGAGAATCACCATGAAGTTGAATAAATCTCATAGGAGTTAGGATGAAGAAGTTATACAACTTTCAAATCAGATGATTCCAGATTCCAGTTTGGGAATAGCACAGCTTCTTCGTCGTTCCAATCAAACCAGGATGAATCTCTTTGTAAGAAGCTTGATTTGGATACATAAAGTGGTGGAGAATGACCAGGAAGTTGAATAAATCTCATAGGAGTTGGGATGACGAAGTTATCCCACTTTCAAATCAGGTGATTCCAGTTTCCTAGTTTGGGAATAGCACAGCTTCATCGTCGTTCCAATCACACCAGGATGAATCACTTTGTGAGAAGCTTGATTTGGATACATAAAGTGGTGGAGAATGACCAGGAAGTTGAATAAATCTCATAGGAGTTAGGATGAAGAAGTTATCCCACTTTCAAATCAGGTGATTCCAGTTTCCCAGTTTGGGAATAGCACAGCTTCATCGTCGTTCCAATCATACCAGGATGAATCACTTTGTGAGAAGCTTGATTTGGATACATAAAGTGGTGGAGAATGACCAGGAAGTTGAATAAATCTCATAGGAGTTAGGATGAAGAAGTTATCCAACTTTCAAATCAGGTGATTCCAGATTCCAGTTTGGGAATAGCACAGCTTCTTCGTCGTTCCAATCAAAACAGGATGAATCTCTTTGTAAGAAGCTTGATTTGGATACATAAAGTGGTGGAGAATGACCAGGAAGTTGAATAAATCTCATAGGATTTGGGATGAAGAAGTTATCCCACTTTCAAATCAGGTGATTCCAGTTTCCTAGTTTGGGAATAGCACAGCTTCATCGTCGTTCCAATCACACCAGGATGAATCACTTTGTGAGAAGCTTGATTTAGATACATAAAGTGGTGGAGAATTACCATGAAATTGAATAAATCTCATAGGAGTTGGCAAGAAGAAGTTATCCCACTTTCAAATCAGGTGGTTCCAGTTTCCCAGTTTGGGAATAGGACAGCTTCTTTGTCGTTCCAATCAAACCAGAATGAATCACTTTGTGAGAAGCTTGATTTGGATACATAAAGTGGTGGAGAATGAACAGGAAGTTGAATAAATCTCATAGGAGTTAGAATGAAGAAGTTATCCAACTTTCAAATCAGGTGATTCCAAATTCCAGTTTGGGAATAGCACAGCTTCTTCGTCGTTCCAATCAAACCAGGATGAATCTCTTTGTAAGAAGATTGATTTGGATACACAAAGTGGTGGAGAATGACCAGGAAGTTGAATAAATCTCATAGGAGTTGGGATGAAAAAGTTATCCCACTTTCAAATCAGGTGATTCCAGTTTCCCAGCAAGGGAATAACACAGCTTCATCGTCGTTCGAAGCACACCAGGATGAATCACTTTATGAGAAGCTTGATATGGATACATAAAGTGGTGGAGAATGACCAGGAAGTTGAATAAAACTCATAGGAGTTAGGATGAAGAAGTTATCCAACTTTCAAATCTGGTGATTCCAGATTCCAGTTTGGGAATAGCACAACTTCTTCGTCGTTCCAATCAAACCAGGATGAATCTCTTTGTAAGAAGCTTGATTTGGATACATAATGTGGTGGAGAATCACCAGGAAGTTGAATAAATCTCATAGGAGTTAGGATGAAGAAGTTATCCCGCTTTCAAATCAGGTGATTCCAGTTTCCCAGTTTGGGAATACCACAGGTTCTTCGTCGTTCCAATCAACCCAGGATGAATCTCTTTGTAAGAAGCTTGATTTGGATACATAAAGTGGTGGAGAATCACTAGGAAGTTGAATAAATATCATAGGAGTTGGGATGAAGAAGTTATCCCACTTTCAAATCAGGTGATTCCAGTTTCCCAGTTTGGGAATAACAGAGCTTCATCGTCGTTCGAATCAGACCAGGATGAATCACTTTGTGAGAAGCTTGATTTGGATACATAAAGTGGTGGAGAATGACTAGGAAGTTGAATAAATCTCATAGGAGTTGGCAAGAAGAAGTTATCCAACTTTCAAATCAGGTGCTTCCAGTTTCCCAGTTTGGGAATAGCACAGCTTCTTCGTCGTTCCAATCAAACCAGGATGAATCACTTTGTGAGAAGCTTGATTTGGATACATAAAGTGGTGGAGAAGACCAGGAAGTTGAATAAATCTCATAGGAGTTGGGATGAAGAAGTTATCCCACTTTCAAATCAGGTGATTCCAGTTTCCCAGTTTGGGAATAACACAGCTTCATCGTCGTTCGAATCACACCAGGATGAATCACTTTGTGAGAAGCTTGATATGGATACATACAGTGGTGTAGAATGACCAGGAAGTTGAATAAAACT
Organism: Brassica juncea; assembly: GCA_018703725.1. Classification (NCBI taxonomy): domain Eukaryota; kingdom Viridiplantae; phylum Streptophyta; class Magnoliopsida; order Brassicales; family Brassicaceae; genus Brassica; species Brassica juncea. Next base: position 23,055 of record JAATWR010000194.1, read on the forward strand.
CATAGGAGTTAGCAAGAAGAAGTTATCCAACTTTCAAATCAGGTAATTCCATTTTCCCAGTTTGGGAATAGCACAACTTCTTCGTCGTTCCAATCTAACCAGGATAAATCTCTTTGTAAGAAGTTTGATTTGGATACATAAAGTGGTGGAGAATTACCAGGAAGTTGAATAAATATCATAGGAGTTGGGATGAAGAAGTTATCCCACTTTCAAATCAGGTGATTCCAGTTTCCCAGTTTGGGAATAACACAGCTACATCGTCGTTCGAATCACACCAGGATGAATTACTTTGTGAGAAGCTTGATTTGGATACATAAAGTGGTGGAGAATGACCAGGAAGTTGAATAAATCTCATAGGAGTTGGCAAGAAGAAGTTATCCAACTTTCAAATCAAGTGCTTCCAGTTTCCCAGTTTGGGAAAAGCACAGCTTCTTCTTCGTTTCAATCAAACCAGGATGAATCACTTTGTGAGAAGCTTGATTTGGATACATAAAGTGGTGGAGAATGACCAGGAAGTTGAATAAATCTCATAGGAATTGGGATGAAGAAGTTATCCCACTTTCAAATCAAGTGATTCCAGTTTCCCAGTTTGGGAATAACACAGCTTCATCGTCGTTCGAATCACACCAGGATGAATCACTTTGTGAGAAGCTTGATATGGATACATAAAGTGGAGGTGAATGACCAGGAAGTTGAATAAATCTCATAGGAGTTGGGATGAAGAAGTTATCCCACTTTCAAATCAGGTGATTCCAGTTTCCTAGTTTGGGAATAGCACAGCTTCATCATCATTCCAATCACTACAGGATGAATCACTTTGTGAGAAGCTTGATTTGGATACATAAAGTGGTGGAGAATCACCATGAAGTTGAATAAATCTCATAGGAGTTGGCAAGAAGAAGTTATTCCACTTTCAAATCAGGTGGTTCCAGTTTCCCAGTTTGGGAATAGGACAGCTTCTTTGTCGTTCCAATCAAACCAGGATGAATCACTTTGTGAGAAGCTTGATTTGGATACATATAGTGGTGGAGAATGACCAGGAAGTTGAATAAATCTCATAGGAGTTAGGATGAAGAAGTTATCCAACTTTCAAATCAGGTGATTCCAGATTCCAATTTGGGAATAGCACAGCTTCTTCGTCGTTCCAATCAAACCAGGATGAATCTCTTTGTAAGGAACTTGATTTGGATACATAAAGTGGTGGAGAATGACCAGGAAGTTGAATAAATCTCATAGGAGTTAGGATGAAGAAGTTATCCAACTTTCAAATCAGGTGATTCAAGATTTCAGTTTGGGAATAGCACAGCTTCTTCGTCGTTCCAATCAAACCAGGATGAATCTCTTTGTAAGAAGCTTGATTTGGATACATAAAGTCGTGGAGAAGACCAGGAAGTTGAATAAATCTCATAGGAGTTGGGATGAAGAAGTTATCCCACTTTCAAATCAGGTGATTCCAGTTTTCCCAGTTTGGGAATACCACAGCTTCTTCGTCGTTCCAATCAAACCAGGATGAATCTCTTTGTAAGAAGCTTGATTTGAATACATAAAGTGGTGGAGAATCACAAGGAAGTTGAATAAATATCATAGGAGTTGGGATGAAGAAGTTATCCCACTTTCAAATCAGGTGATTCCAGTTTCCCAGTTTGGGAATAACACAGCTACATCGTCGTTCGAATCACACCAGGATGAATCACTTTGTGAGAAGCTTGATTTGGATACATAAAGTGGTGGAGAATGACCAGGAAGTTGAATAAATCTCATAGGAGTTGGCAAGAAGAAGTTATCCAACTTTCAAATCAAGGTGCTTCCAGTTTCCCAGTTTGGGAAAAGCACAGCTTCTTCTTCGTTTCAATAAAACCAGGATGAATCACTTTGTGAGAAGCTTGATTTGGATACATAAAGTGGTGGAGAATGACCAGGAAGTTGAATAAATCTCATAGGAATTGGGATGAAGAAGTTATCCCACTTTCAAATCAAGTGATTCCAGTTTCCCAGTTTGGGAATAACACAGCTTCATCTTCGTTCGAATCACACCAGGATGAATCACTTTGTGAGAAGCTTTATATGGATACATAAAGTGGAGGTGAATGACCAGGAAGTTGAATAAATCTCATAGGAGTTGGGATGAAGAAGTTATCCCACTTTCAAATCAGGTGATTCCAGTTTCCTAGTTTGGGAATAGCACAGCTTCATCGTCATTCCAATCACTACAGGATGAATCACTTTGTGAGAAGCTTGATTTGGATACATAAAGTGGTGGAGAATCACCATGAAGTTGAATAAATCTCATAGGAGTTGGCAAGAAAGAAGTTATTCCACTTTCAAATCAGGTGGTTCCAGTTTCCCAGTTTGGGAATAGGATAGCTTCTTTGTCGTTCCAATCAAACCAGGATGAATCACTTTGTGAGAAGCTTGATTTGGATACATATAGTGGTGGAGAATGACCAGGAAGTTGAATAAATCTCATAGGAGTTAGGATGAAGAAGTTATCCAACTTTCAAATCAGGTGATTCCAGATTCCAATTTGGGAATAGCACAGCTTCTTCGTCGTTCCAATCAAACCAGGATGAATCTCTTTGTAAGGAACTTGATTTGGATACATAAAGTGGTGGAGAATGACCAGGAAGTTGAATAAATATCATAGGAGTTAGGATGAAGAAGTTATCCAACTTTCAAATCAGGTGATTCAGATTTCAGTTTGGGAATAGCACAGCTTCTTCGTCGTTCCAATCAAACCAGGATGAATCTCTTTGTAAGAAGCTTGATTTGGATACATAAAGTCGTGGAGAAGACCAGGAAGTTGAATAAATCTCATAGGAGTTGGGATGAAGAAGTTATCCCACTTTTAAATCAAGGTGGATTCCAGTTTCCCAGTTTGGGAATACCACAGCTTCTTTCGTCGTTCCAATCAAAACCAGGATGAATCTACTTGTTGAGAAGCTTATTGGAATACATAAAGTGGTGGAGAATCACAAGGAAGTGAATAAATATATAGAGTTGGATTGAAGAGTTATCCCACTTTCAAATCAGGTGGATTCCAGTTTCCCAGTTTGGGAATAACCACAGCTTCATCGTCTCTAATCACACCAGGATGAATCACTTTGTGAGAAAAGCTTGATTTGGATACATCAAGGGTGGAGAAATGACCAGGAAGTTGAATAAATCTCATAGGATTTGGGATGAAGAAGTTATCCCACTTTCAAATCAGGTGATTCCAGTTTCCTAGTTTGGGAATAGCACAGCTTCATCGTCGTTCCAATCACACCAGGATGAATCACTTTGTGAGAAGCTTGATTTGGATACATCAAAGTGGTGAGAATCACCATGAAGTTGAATAAATACTCCATAGGAGTTGGCAAGAAGAAGTTATCCCACTTTCAAATCAGGTGGTTCCAGTTTCCAGTTTGGGAATAGACAGCTTCTTGTCGTTCCAATCAAACCAGGATGAATCACTTTGTGAGAAGCTTGATTTGGATACATAAAGTGGTGGAGAGAATGACCAGGAAGTTGAATAAATCTCATAGGAGTTAGGATGAAGAAGTTATCCACTTTCAAATCAGGTGATTCCAGATTCCAGATTCCAGTTTGGGAATAGCACAGCTTCTTCGTCGTTCCAATCAAACCAGGATGAATCTCTTGTAAAAGCTTGATTTGGATATATAAAGTGGTGGAGAATGACTAGGAAGTGAATAAATCTCATAGGAGTTGGGATGAAGAAAGAAGTATCCAACTTTCAAATCAGGTGATTCCAGATTCCAGTTTGGGAATACACAGCTCTTTGTCGTTCCAATCAAACCAGGATGAATCACTTTGTAAGAAGCTTGATTTGGATACATAAGTGGTGGAGAAGACCAGGAAGTGAATAAATCTCATAGGAGTTAGGATGAAGAAGTTATCCACTTTCAAATCAGGTGATTCCAGTTCCATTTGGGAATAGCACAGCTTCTTCGTCGTTCCAATCAAACCAGGATGAATCTCTTTGTAAGGAACTTGATTTGGATACATAAAGTGGT